>JAOWBW010001270.1:0-17500 GCA_026119855.1 Campanula takesimana
GGTGAGGCATTTCACGAAACATGGGATCGTTTTTAAAATGCTTTTAGTTCAATGCCCTCACCATGACTTTTCCCTTCCACATTTGAATCAAGCATTTTATGATGGGTTAAGTCATTTGTATCAAAACACTGTTGATAATGCTGCGGAGGTGTCAATAGGTGAGAAAACTCCGGAAGAAGCTAGGGACATTTTTGAGATGTTAGGTGCAAATTCTCAGCAGAGAGAGAGGATGAGAGGAAATCAAAAGGGAATTTATGAAGTTCAATCTAACGAGAAGGTAGATAAATTGGAAAATTGCTCTTATCCATATGTCTAACCAAATTTCTACGTTCACAAATCTTGTTTCACCTCTCATTGCTAACAAAGTCTCAAGAAGTGTACTACTTGTGGTTTAAGTTCTCATGCTACTAATGCTTGTCCATCTAGTGCACAATTTTCAGAATTTTCTGAACAGGCACAAGCAGCAATGGATTTCAACCAGGCAATACATACAACAATCCATTACTCCAACACATACAATCCAGGGTGGGAGGCATCACCCAATCTTTCATGGAGTAACAATCAACCACTCACCCGGTGCAACAACAACCACAACCACAACATCAAGCACAACAACCTCCAAAACCTTCCGTCGAAACAATCTTGAGCAGATGAGGTTGGAAATGATGCAAGAAAAGGAAGAACATGAAGCTGCCATCAACAAGCTTGAGACCCAGGTGAGTCAAATGGCGGAAGTGTGCGAGCTACCAAACCGGGAACCTTCCCTAGCCAAGGGAGCACTCAGCCAAATCAATCATCACACTGAGAAATGGTAAGGTCGTCGGTGAGGAGGTAAGTATTCCCTCCACTCTCTTCTAATAATAATGTTGAGGGAAAAGTCTGAAAATTTGAAGGAAATGGTACTAATGACTTGGGAGACAAGCAAAATGTAACTTCTCCAATGCCGCCAAGCCATGTGTACCGCCCATGCCTTTTCCTGGTCGATATATGAGGCAAAAGATGGAAAAACAATTTTCTGAAATTATGACATGTTTTCAAAGTAAAACATCAATTTACCATTGTTGGATGTCATCAAAAATATCCATCTTATGCCAAGTTTTCAAAGATCTTAATACCCGGAAACAAGGATGGGAAGAGGTGAGAATGTGATCATGTCTGAGAATGTGAGTGCCGTGCTTCAACCCACCTTCCACCAAAACTTAAGGATCCGGTAGTTTTAACATTGCAATCACTTTGGGGGATTCTAAGTCGGTGAAGGCGATGTTGGATCTGGGCGCTAGCATTAATTGATGCCTTTTTCTATATATAAACAATTGGGATTGGGTGAGCTTAAACCTACCACAATGACCCTTCAGTTTAGCCGATCACTCGGTCAAACGCCCTATGGGAGTTGTGGAGGACATTTTGGTGCAAGTAGAAAAGCTAATCATTCCTGTTGATTTTGTTGTAATAGACATGGAACAAGGTGTTAGTAAGTGTCGTGAACCACCCATTCTCCTTGGGCGCCCGTTCATGGCAACTACCGACACCAACATCAATGTTTAAAAATGGGAAATTGACCATGCATGTTCTCGATGAAAAGAGTAGAAATCTCAGTTTTTGATGTCATGAAAGAACCACAAATTTTGATGATTCATGTTGTTATATAGATGATATTGATGAATGTGTTCATGAGCAGTTATGGGATGAGGTGAAAAATAAAAATTGTGAGTTTGAGTCGGGGGGCGGTGAGAATTCTAGGGATAATACGGATGTTCCTGTGATGGCTATTGCTGATAAGGCCGATGAACACCATCACGATGATGGCCCGTTCACCCCCTAGGCCACTTCAACAAGAAGTTGGCTCCGTCCATTCTTAATCCCCCCATTCTTGAGTTGAAACCACTTCCCCAGACTTTAAAATATGCGTTCTTAGGGGAAGGTGAAACTCTTCCTGTGATCATTGCCTCAGATCTAACTCAAGAACAAGAGGCGAGGTTGATCAAAGTGTTGTGTGAGCACAAGGGTGCTATAGGTTGGACTTTAGCAGATATTAGGGGGATTAGTCCTACCATTTGCCAACACCGCATAAATCTTGAGAGGATGCTAAAACTCTAGAGAAAGGCAAAGGAGGCTAAATCCCCACATGCAGGAGGTTGTGAGGAAAGAGGTGCTCAAATTACTTGATACTGGTATTATTTACCCGGTCGAGGATAGTGAGTGGGTTTAGTCCTGTTCAAGTGGTACCCAAGAAATCGGGTATTACTGTTGTCCCAAATGAGAGGAATGAGTTAGTGCCCACGAGGGAAGTCACTGGTCATAGGATGTGTTTGGATTTGAGGAAATTAAATGCGGCTACTAAAAGGACCACTTCCCTTTACCTTTCATTGACCAAATCCTTGAGAGATTAGCAGGCCACGCCTACTATTGTTTCTTGGATGGGTTCTCGGGATACAATCAAATTCCCATTGCTAAAGAGGATCAATCCAAAACTACCTTCACTTGTCCCTTTGGCACTTTTGCATATAGGAGAATGCCGTTTGGTTTATGCAATGCACCCGCGACTTTTCAAAGGTGTATGCTATCTATTTTCTCCGACATGATTGAAAAGGGGGTGGAAGTGTTTATGGATGATTTTTTCTGTGTTCGGGGATAGTTTTGACAATGTCTCAAGAACTTGGCTTTTGTGCTTAAACGTTGTGTTGGAGACCGACTTAACCTTGAGTTGGGAAAAGAGTCACTTTCTTGTGAAAGCATGGTATTGTTTTAGGTCATCTTGTATCTAGTTTGGGTATAGAGGTAGACAAGGCAAAAATTGAAGTCATTCTAAATTACCTCCTCCAATCTCGGTAAAGGTGTTCGTAGTTTTCTTGGGCATGCAGGTTTTTATAGGAAATTTATCAAAGATTTCTCAAAATTTGTAAACCATTGTGTAACTTGCTTGCAAAAGATACTGAGTTCATTTTTGATAAAGAATGTTTGGAGGCTTTTAATGAATTGAAAAAGAAGTTGACTTGTGCTCCTATTTTGTCGAGCCCTGATTGGTCATTACCGTTTGAAATCATGTGTGATGCTTCTGACTTTGCCATAGGAGCTGTTTTGGGTCAAAGAGTAGATAAATTACCCCATGTCATCCAATATGCAAGTAGAACTCTTAATGATGCACAGTTAAATTACACTACCACTGAAAAAGAGTTTTTAGCTGTGGTTTTTGCACTTGAAAAATTTCGTTCATACTTGCTTGGATCTAAGGTGATTATCTACTCTGACCACTCTGCATTGAAATACTTGTTAAATAAAAAAGATGCAAAACTAACTGCTTAGGTGGATGTTATTATTGCAAGAATTTGATTTGGAAATCAGAGATAAGAAAGGGAGTGAAATGTAGTTGCTGACCACCTCTCTAGACTAGAGGATTTTCACGTTTATGAATGCACATGATGAGTTGATTCCCATTAACGAACATTTTCCTGATGAACAACTTTTTGTGGTACATGTGCATGAACCATGGTATGCGGATTTTGCCAACTACCTTGTTTCACACACTTTACCTCTTGGAATGGACTCACATGCAAAACGTAAATTCCTCTCTGATGTTAAGCACTACATTTGGGATGACCCTTATTTATTTAAGATTTGCCCAGATAAGACAGTCAAAAGTGTGTGCCCGAACATGAGCAAAAGAGTGTCCTAGACTTTGTCATGAGTTGCAATGTGGTGGGCATTTCAGTGGGCAAAAGACTGCCCGGAAGGTCCTTCAATCGGGACTTTATTGGCCAAGTTTGTTTAAAGATGCCCATCAATATTGTGCGCAATGTGATAGATGCCAGAGGTCGGGAGGGATCACTAAAAATGATGAAATGCCCCTAATTAATAACTTGGTTGTAGACATTTTTGATGTTTGGGGCATTGACTTTATGGGACCTTTCCTCCGTCCTTCGGCTATCTATACATTCTTGTTGCTGTAGACTATGTCTCTAAGTGGGTAGAAGCCATTCCCACTCGCACTAATGATTCTAATGTGGTTTTGTAAATTTGTGCGTGAGACTTTGTTTTGCAGATTTGGGATACCGAGGGCTATCATAAGTGACCAAGGCAAGCACTTTACCAACCGGTTGCTCCACAAGTTGTTAAAGAGATATGGGGTTGTACACCGCCTTGCCACACCTTACCATCCACAAACCTCCGGTCAAGTGGAGGTCAGCAACAGGCAAATTAAGGCAGTGTTAGAAAAGACGGTGAGGCCAAACCGAAAAGATTGGGCTGAAAAGTTGTGTGATGCTTTATGGGCTTACCGGACCGCATTCAAAACTCCCATTGGAGTAAGCCCCTACCGGTTAGTGTTTGGAAAGTCATGCCATCTTCCCGTGGAGCTGGAACACAAAGCTTTTTGGGCCATCAAGCAACTCAATATGGATGTAGCATTGGCAGGAGAGCAAAGATTACTTGCTCTAGATGAATTGGAAGAGTTGAGGTTGGATTCATATGAGAGTGCGAGAAGTTATAAGGAGAAAACCAAGTGGTATCATGACAAGCATATCAGGCCCAAATCCATTAGGCCGGGTATGAAAGTACTCCTGTTTAACTCTCGACTCAAGTATTTCCCGGAAAGCTTAAGTCCAAATGGACGGGGCCGTACGAAGTTTTGAAAGTCTTTTCCACATGGTGCGGTTGAGCTAAGAAACCTGAAAGACGGGATGTCTTCAAGGTGAATGGTAATAGGGTTAAGCCCTATTATGAAAATGTTCCAAGGCATGGAGAAATTGCAGAAGTGGTACACCTCATTGTCCCAGAATCTAGCGATTGACGAAGCAACACGTCGGGCTAACGACGTTAAACAAAGGCGCTTATGGGAGGCAACCCACTTCGGTATCATTTTTTTCTTTCTATTTTCAATTCCCTAGCATTCTTTAACTTGGAACATACTAAGTTGCACTCTATGAGACATAGTTTGTTCTGAGCTTGGGGTGTAGCGGTCATATAAAAAAAAAAAAAAAAAAGCCTTTAATTTGAAGTGAAATTTTTTCTTTAAATTAGTTTTCAAAGTCGGAGTCGGTTCGAACTACGGTGACCTGAGCCTCTATAGTCCTAAGAGGAACGTAGGCAACGAAAGTGCGGTCACAAATATGTCCGTGTCACCCTAACGGGTCTCTCCGAGTTTGGGGTTTATAGGGGAGTATAAATAGTTGTCACCCTCCAAAAGATTGAATTTTTATTTTTAGTTTTATTGGTTTTTAGAAGTATTACGCTTGTGGTTTTTGTTTTGGGTGATGTGTAGATATATGTGAGACAACCAATCATGCACTAAGGGGTCAAGGAGGCAGAACGCGCCAGAGATTTAAACTGAAAAATGCATTTCCAGAAAGTTGGGCGACCGCACATGAGTTTATGGGCGACCGCCAAAAATATTCGAAAAGGCTCTATTTCGTTCCAGATAGTTGGGCGACCGCACATGTACTTTGGGCGACCGCCCAGTGACCTGGGTGTCGGGATTTTTGCCAGAAAAAGGGATTATGGTCGGGATTTATTCCAAAAATTCAAACCCCAGTCACTCCTTCTTCACCTTCTCTCTACAAAAACCGACCCAAACACTCTCTCTCTCTAAAAATCACCCACCCAAACACCCAATCCTACCATTCTAACCCACCAAATCATAATCCTCACCACATTTACTCCATCATTTCCAAGTTTTCTAACCCAAACACCATTAATCCGGTGATTTGGGGAAGATTGGGCAAAGAGAAGAAATAGGCAAAACTTGGGTTTTGAAGCAAATTGGTTTGGATTTTTGGAGTCATCACAGAAGGGGAAGGTGTTCACAAGCTCGAGGGCATTCTCAAGAATCAACTCTCTCAACTCCGGCGAAAAATTCCGGCCAACTCCGGCGACTTCTCCGGGCGAATTCTCCGGTAAAGTAAGAACAAATTTTCAGAATCATTCTTTTGTTGGTAGTATATCAATGCCTCCCCGTAGAGCAAACAGAGGTGTACGTCATGAGCCTATCCCAGATGAATTGCTTGAACCCCCATTTGATAGAACTCGTTTTGTGGCTCCTGAGGCGGAACGATTTTACCTAGCTTTTGATCATAGACAGTTTAATGTTGAGAAAGAATTTCAAATTAAGAAAATGGACTTAAATGACATCTTTGATCACTATAATTGGAAGAGGCTTGCGGCTCGCCCTTCTTGTAATGGGGTGAGTTACTTGGTAAAAGAGTTCTATGCTAATGCTTCAGTGCCAGGTTATACTGAAACTTCGTGGGTGAGAGGAGTTAGAATCCCATATGACGAAGAGGAGATCAACCAGTTCTATGGTATCAATTGCACCACTGAGATTGCGGATTGTGCATACTGGAGACTAGTGCAGGAAATGAGGTCTAATGTCAAAGGCAAATTGCACTTAATTGCACCTACGTTCGGGGAAATTGACCCGGACATGATGAGGAGTGGCATTGTAACTAAGGCCCGGAATCTCGACTTGAGGATGCGCGCACTACACCGGTTTATATGTGAGAGGATACTTCCGAGCTCACATTACAATGATGTGCATTGTAGACGAGCTGCATTGATGCAGGTGGTCCTGCAGGGTGGTAACATTAACACCGGGTTCATAATTCAGAATGAGATTCAGAACACCATCAGAAGCATGGGGAGTTCCAACTTCAACTACCCCCTTATGATAACAGCTATGATAAGGCGGGCAGGGGTGGACTTGACCCAGATTCCAAGGGATTTGACTCCGGGGCCCATCATTAATATAGAATCTCTGACTCGGGGGCACACCGCTACACAGCCAGGAGAGGGGACATCTGGTGGGGCTCAGCAAGAGGAAGCACAATGGGAGTTTCACCCTGATGAGGCCACTTTTTTACTTGGGAGGGGTGGTTGAGGATTTACAGGATGATATCAAGGGATTACGCCTAGACATTGGGGAGTTGAGAAAATCAAGTGGGAGGCAAGAGGCCACCTTAGGACAGCTGCAGCAGCAACAGATGGAGATGTACCAGAGGCAGGCTGCCGAGATTGAGGCTGCGCAAGCATGGAGGGCGCAGCAATCCCGAGAGTCCACTCAGCAGGGGCAGCTGCTCCAGATGATTTGGGGACGAGTGGCGCCTCCACCTCCTCCTTTTGGTGCCCAGATGCAGTGGCAGGAGGCAGTTCTAGCCAAGACGGGCAACCGCGCCCCCCTTTTCAGTAGTTGCATGTTTGGAGGTATCCCTATCCTTTAGCTCATTTTTATTGCTTCTACATTGGGGACAATGTTTGATTTAAGCGTGGGGGGTACTTTCATCATAAGTTATGTTTTTCGTTTGTATTTAGTTCTTTAAAAAAAAAAAAAAGAAAAAAAAAAAAAAGAAGAAAAAAAAATAATTAAAAAAATAAAAAATAAAAAAAGAAAAAGAAGAGAGCTAGGTGAAAACCCGAAAGGGCGCCTAGGCAAAAGGTGAGCAATTGAGCGATTATATGTTTTCACCGGCGTGGCGTCCTAAGGGAGGATTGGAGAGTCGGGTAGGATGCATGTTGGAGTAGGAGGTTGGTTTAGAGGCGATAGGATAGAAAATCCTCAATTTTTTGTGGAGTTATAAGGGGCGTTGGAGCTTATTTTGAGGTAAATCATTGTTAAGAACCTATCCTAGCATTGATTTTTTTTTTTTTGAGGGAGAATGTAGTGAAAGATAAGTGTGGGGGAAGCATAGGTCGTTTTAGTTCCCCCTAGCTTCAATGTGTGGGCCCTAGTCGGATATGATTTTATTTGTTTATTATTGGTGTTGCTATCGATTAGGGCATGGTTACTCATTTTTGGGAGTCATAAGGGGACGGAGTTCTTTTCACTCCGAGTTTTATTTCTTTTCTTGACTTGGCTGATGGGGATATAGAGGAGATAGATGTCATTTTCCTCCATGCTACGCTTTATAGACCGGTGCTTAGAGGTGGGTTAGGAATATTACTCAGGGACGAGTAATGGTCTAAGCGTGGGGGAATTTGATAGATTAGTATTTACATATATAATCTCTATGTTCATGTGCTAGTTTTATTGACTTTTGGATATAATTTAGAACATTATTGATGTAATTGTTGATCTATTTTGTATAAGGAACTTTGTAAGGATTTGAATGTTGTAAAACACTTTTTAGTGTTATTTTGATATTTTGCAAAGGCCTGGATGCTCAAAAGTGTGGAGATCAATGATTGCTCGAGTCACCATCAATGGTCAACAGCGGTCAACCGAGTCAAGGACGGGAATAAGAAGAAAATCAACCTGTCAGATAACTGTGCGGCCGCACAAAACATATCGTGAGATCGCCCAATTCATACCCATTCCATGACCAAATCAATTCAGAAAGATGTGCGGTCGCACACGCCCATTTTGGGCGGTCGCACAGCCTACCCGACAGGAAAATGCAGTTTTTCAACAGTTTGATATCCTCTTCTTGTGTTCCCATTGTGTAACCCTAGCTTGATCCTAGTATAAATACATCTCTTCCACACAGCAGCCATGTATTCAGATCTAGAATAGATAGTTTTTACTTCCTTCAAACATTGTAGAGAAAGATTGAGAGGTTTTTCATTGTTCCAAATATTTTCACTTCTTCAAGTTTTATGTTGAATATTGAAGCTTTGTTGAAGATGAATATGTGTATGCTTGGCTAATCTCCTTCATTCTATGGATTGGAGGTAACATGTATGAAATTATTATGTTTTAATTGATAGTATTGTTATTCATTTTGTTGGGTTTTTCAAGAAGTATTTTTATAAGAGTTTTCTAGTTACAATCTAATGTTTAGATTAGCTTGGTTCTTAAACTAATTTGTGTATAAGGATTTCAAGTGATTGATTGAGATATACAAAGTCCGACTTTTGAAATAATATAATTTTGATTTGTAAAGTGATTTCTTATCAAAATTATAGATTAAGATTCCTAAGATTTTAATGAGTTCTTTGAATATCATATGGCATTTGCAGAAAATATGATATTGAAAGAACACTAGATTGAAGATGTGTGAGCATTCAATCTTACTTAAGAGAATAAATCCCCAACAAGGAATGATGATATTATTAGTTATATATATTAATGAAATACATGTGAAACCAATCCATAGATCTTCCTCTCATTGCTGAAATTCCGGTAAACTCATTCTATTTTGTTTAATTGCTATCTTAGTTTAATTTAAGTGTTTTTGTAGTATTAAAATCAAAACAAAACCAGTCATTTTTAATTTCTTGTTTATACTGCTGAAAATCGAATCGTGAAATACACAAGTCTCTGTGGATCGACCCTCGCATAGCGTATTACTACTACGGTGACTAGTACACTTGCTAGGTATTTTTATTACAAGTGGAGTTTTTCTCTATCAATAATCCCCATCCCTAGTACTTATTAAGCACTAGTATAAAGGCTAAATGATCATGAGATGATCATGTTAGATTTTATGGGTACTTGTTTGGACAAGGTACTGGACATGACCCGCTGTATGAGATTTATGTCATGGTCTATGTCGTACATATATCTCATATTAGTTATGTCATTCGAATCCTTAGACATGAAGTTATTATGGTCTTCCACTTGATGAACATTGTGTTTGACATATTCAAACGCTACCTTAACACGGTAGTTATGAAGGGTATGATTGGCATAATCGGATTCCCGTTGGGAAGAATAATAAGCTAAATGGATTTGTCCCTCCACGGAGAGATGTCAAGCTTGGGCCCCTCGAAGGAATGATGTTGATGAAATGTTCGACCGGACTCAAATGGATTGATTGGATCAATAGGATTTGAATTATCAACATATTCAGAATCGAGAAAGTATTGAACCAAAACAAGTTGACTGTTTGACCATGACTTGTGTTCAATGACATCGTGGACAAAAGGATTGTGACATATTCTAAAGGAATGCGAACTTGTATCTAGTTATACTATTTGGGTAGGTATGACGGTTTGTTAGAACCTAATCATATCTTATGGGATCATGTTTGAGCCCATTGCCAACTTAGTATAATCCTAGAGGGTCACACACAATAGAACGAATCTTAAATAAAAGGACTATATTGGCATTTAGGGTCGGAGGACCTCCAAGGAATTTCTGGAAATATTTTAGGCCTCCTGGTCAACCAAGCGGGCGCTTGGGTTGGACCAGGCGGGCGCCTGAATGAAGTCTGGAAGACCTGGACCTTCTGTTCAAATGAGCGGGCGCCTGGGTTGGACCAGGCGGGCGCCCGGTATGCCGACAGGAAAATTCCTAATTCGATTAGGAATGGATTTTTGCACAAGTTACCTATTTGGAATAGGTCTTAATTGTGTATAAAAACCCCAATTCGGCCAGACCATATTGACTAGTGCTTTTGTGAGTCTCAAAGAGGTTGAGAGAGATTTTATTTTGTTCTAAGATATCATTGATTGAGGAACAAAATAATTCACAAATAAATTCCATATAGTTCTTTATTAATTGTGAAAGTGTGTTTCATAATATTGGTCTAGCAACCAAGATCAAAGAAGCTCCTTTGATATTCGTTCGAAGTGTGGATACCGCTAGAGGGTGAAAATCATCATCTTCAAAGTTCGTGTTCAAGCTTTGTGATCGTGATCAAGTCTTCAAATCTCCACCAAAGACCAAGAGAAAATTTGATAGCCATCAAGGGTTAGTTTTTCCTTTATTCATCATGTTGTATTTGATTTAATCATATGAACGGATCCATGGCTTTGGGTTTCTTAAAATTTTAATTGCTATATTCTGCTGCGCATGTTACTTGGAAACCCAACAATGGTATCAGAGCCCCGTTCATGTTGATTAATTCAATACTTGGATCATGTTGTGTGTATGTAAATTGTTTATGTGCCAAGCATGATATGAATATTGGATATATATGTTTATGTGTTATGTGATTTTATGTGGTTATTGTTTTCAACTTTAATCGCACGATTCAATCGCAATAAAAAATTATGGTGGATTATGAATTATTTAGATTATTGATTTTGATTAGATCAAAGTTTTAATAATCGGGAAAAAAATTTTGAGACAAAATTTTGAACTTTAAAATTCTATACCACTCTGACCATTCAGGCGCGCGCGCTTGGTTATAACCGGGCGGGCGCTCGCTCGCAGAATATGTTCTGATTTTGGTTAAAATCTGAATATAGAATTTTCGATAAATTCAACAAAACCAGTAACAGAACCAGTCCAGACTTGCTGATCTAGAATGGGTTTCGGGTAGTTGGTTTGTGTGTGGATTTTGGGGTTTGATTTTCCTATTTGTTTTAGTCTTGTGATTCCTAGATTGGTTCAAGATTTGGATGGCTAATCTGCGTTCATCGAGATTGTGTTTCCCAAAATTGATCGCAATCAAAGTTTCAAAGATAAAACGAAGTTAGAATTATGAAGAGTTCATAATTGCTAAAATTGAGAAACAAAGTTCTTGATTCAATGATTGGAGATCCATGTGGAATTGTGAATGCAATTGGCCTACGTTCATCGAGACCATCTATTGCTTAGTTTCGGCCACATGGACTACTTTCTTGGTTTCTTGAATTAGTGCGGGATTGTGGTTGCCTAATGGCTTAGTTCGACCGCACTTCTTGTTGTCTTGATTTGGAGATAATAACCAAAGTTGAAATAGTCTCATCCTCATAATTATAGAGAAACTAATGACACATAAATATCATGCTTAAATTAATGGAGATTAATTTAGTGGCTAAACTTGTTGTGTAACATGTTTATATTATGTGCTCATAAATGTGTTATATGCTATATGTGAAGAACCTTCACAGAAAGTTTTAAGTCCTTCATTGCCATGCCATGATTAAAACACTTGTTTATACATGTGTAATCTTGATGTGGGTTCGCCTCCGCGAAGTGCATTAATTTTATTCATGTATGAGCAAGATGAGGTTCATTAATTTAATGTGGGCTTGCCTCCGCAAGGTGCATTAAATTGAATGGTTCCTACGCGTTTAAAATGATTGGACTTAATTAGGCGTCAAAACAGTTTTGAGCCTAGGCAAAAGATGAGATTAAACATGCTTTTTGAAATTGGATTTCTCAAAGAATCTCATAAAAAGGATCTAAGAATCATATGGGATATGATTGACATGATTGTCTACCTAATTAATTTAGTTTTTGAGCGGTCCGCCTCCGTGGACTCAAAAGTTAAATTAAAGTTGGATCTTAGCCCGATTAAATTATATTATACATTGGATGTATATGGAGGTTATATAATTTAGTGGGAGTATTTTGTTTGAAAAATACATTATTTATCTCTTTAATGAAAAACCGGTACTTATTAAATTTTGGAAATTTTGCATATTTGTAGATAATGACTAATTACACTCAATCAATGTCGTTGCGATCGATCCTTGAGAAAGATAAGCTCGAAGAGAATGGTACAAACTTTATGGATTGGATCCGTAGCATAAGAATCGTTCTTAGGCAAGAAGATAAGTTGTACATTCTCGATGGGCCTCTCCCAACTGAACCACCGCCTACTGCCCCTAAGGTAGAAAGAGACAATTACAAGAAACATCGTAATGATTCTAGAGATGTAAGTTGTCTCATGCATGCTGCTATGTGCTCAAAACTCCAACAAAGTTTGGAACATTTGGAAGCCTATGAGATAGGCGTGGAGTTGAGAACCATGTTTCAAGAGCAAGCTAGGCAAGAGAGGTACAAGACCATTGTTGCATTCACTACTTGTAAAATGAATGAAGGGCAACAAGTGAGTCCTCACTTTCTTAAAATGAAAGGTTATGTAGAGCACCTTGAGAAGCTTGGCTATCCAATCCCATTGGAGCTAGCCACGGATCTCATTCTTAATTCATTGCCTAAAAGTTATAATCAGTTTGTGATGAATTATAACATGCATGGAATGGATAAGAATCTCTCTGAGTTGCATGGGATGCTCAAAACTGCAGAGATGAAAATTGTGGAGAAAGGTTCTCTCGTGCTCTTGGTTCATGATGGGAAGAAGGCTAGTGCCAAAGGAAAGGGTAAGAAAGTTGTCAAACCCAAAATAAGCAAGGCAAAGGTTGCCAAGGCTTCTGAGGCAAAACCTGATTCACAAAAGGATGCAATCTGTTTCCATTGTCAAGAAATTGGTCATTGGAAACGTAATTGCAAGGCTTTCTTGGAAGAGCAAAAGAAGAAGAAGAGCAGCAAGGCTGCGTCGACTTCAGCTATCTATATGATAGATATTCTCCTTTCTACCACTGATTCTTGGGTATTGGATACCGGATGTGGTTCTCACATTTGTCTAAATGTGCAGGGACTAAAGAATAGGAGACTGCTTAAAGAAGGTGAAGTAGATCTACGCGTGGGGAATGGAGCGAGAGTTGCTGCATTAGCCGTAGGGACTTATGAAGTCACTTTACCTTCCGGATTAATTCTTGTTTTGAACAATTGTTATTATGTTCCGGATTTAAGCAGAAATATTATTTCAATTTCTTGTTTGGATAATGAAGGTTTTAAGTTTCTTATTGAGAATAAGAATTTTCTATTTATTTAAATGATGTGCTTTATGGTATTGCTAATTCATTTAATGGCCTTTATATCTTGGATGTCAAAAATGAAAGTAATGACAATGTCTATCATGTAAACAAGAAATCTAAACCTAATGATGTAAATCATACTTATTTGTGGCATTGCCGTCTTGGTCATATTAATGAGAAGCGTATCTCAAAGCTCCATAGGGACGGACTTTTAGGTTCATGTGACCTCGAGTCATATGACACTTGTGAGTCGTGTCTTCTTGGAAAAATGACTAAGACACCTTTTACCAAGTTGGGTGAAAGGGCATGCGACTTATTGGGGTTGATACATTCCGATGTATGCGGACCATTAAGTAGCAATGCTAGGGGAGGATTTCAATATTTCATAACCTTCACTGATGATTATAGTAGATTTGGGTATGTTTACCTAATGAAACATAAGAGTGAAGCATTTGAGATATTTAGAATATTTCAAAATGAAGTAGAAAAACAACTTGGCAAAAGTATTAAGGCACTTCGATCAGATCGTGGAGGAGAATACTTGAGTCAAGAATTTGATGATCATCTAAAGAATTGTGGAATAGTTTCACAATTGACTCCACCCGGAACACCACAATGGAATGGTGTGTCTGAGAGGAGGAATCGGACTTTGTTAGACATGGTTCGATCAATGATGAGTCAAGTTGATCTTCCAATATCCTTTTGGGGTTACGCTCTAGAAACCGCTGCTTTCACACTAAATCGTGTTCCAACTAAATCGGTTCAAAAGACTCCATATGAGATGTGGAGCGGAAAGAAGCCTTGTCTGTCTTTCATGAAGATTTGGGGTTGAGAAGCTTTTGTCAAAAGACTTGTCTCAGACAAACTTGCACACAAATCTGATAAATGTATTTTCGTGGGATATCCTAAGGAAACTAGAGGATATTACTTTTACAACCGTGAGGACAACAAAGTGTTTGTTGCCCGAACTGGTGTCTTTCTAGAGAAAGAGTTTCTCTCCAAAGAAATCAGTGGGAGTAAAATAAATCTTGAAGAAATTCGAGACCCAGAAAATAACATTGAACCAATAGTGGAACAAGAACAAGAACCACAAGGAGTTGTAGAACCTGTTCAAAATACACAAGCAACTCGCAGATCTAGTAGGTTACGATCCGACCCCGAGAGATATGGATTTCTCGTAACGGATAGTAATGAGGTGGAATTCATTGAGAATGATGAACCGTCAACCTACCAAGAGGCGATGTCTTCTCCTGATTCGGACAAGTGGCTTGGAGCCATGGAATCCGAATTGCAATCCATGCAAGACAATCAAGTTTGGAATTTGATTGATGCGCCCGAAGGTGTAAAAACCATAGGATGCAAATGGGTCTTCAAGAAGAAGACTGACATGGATGGGAAGGTGCATACTTATAAAGCTAGGCTTGTACCGAAGGGTTATAGGCAAGTTCATGGTATTGACTATGATGAGACCTTTTCACCCGTAGCAATGATCAAGTCTATAAGAATTTTGCTTGCCATTGCCGCATATCATGACTATGAAATATGGCAGATGGACGTCAAAACCGCTTTCCTGAATGGAAAACTACAAGAGGATGTGTATATGACACAACCAGAAGGTTTTGAACAAGATTCTAAAGTATGCAAATTGCAGAGATCCATCTATGGATTGAAGCAAGCTTCAAGGAGTTGGAATCTCCGTTTTGATGAATCGGTCAAAGAGTTTGGTTTCATCAAGAACGAAGATGAGCATTGTGTATACAAGAAGATTAGTGGGAGCATAGTGCTATTCCTTGTTTTATACGTGGATGACATATTGCTCATTGGAAACGACATTCCTACACTTCAGTCTGTGAAGACTTGGTTAGGAAAGTGTTTTACAATGAAAGATATGGGTGAAGCCGCATATATTCTTGGCATTAAGATCTATAGAGATAGATCAAGGAGGCTATTTGGTTTAAGCCAAAGTACATACATTGACAAAGTCATTAGAAGATTCCGTATGGAAAATTCTAAGAGAGGCACCTTGCCCGTGTTACATGGAGTTTCTCTAAGCAAGACTCAATGTCCTAAGACAAACGATGAGCGTGAGAAAATGAATGATGTTCCATATGCTTCGGCAATTGGGTCCATCATGTATGCCATGATTTGTACTAGGCCAGATGTATCTTATGCTTTGAGCATGACAAGTAGATACCAATCCGACCCTGGCGAAAATCACTGGATAGCTGTAAAAGCGATTCTTAAGTACTTGAGAAGAACTAAAGACTCGTTTTTGGTCTATGGAGGAATGGAAGATGATCTCGTTGTAAATACTTACACGGATGCAAGCTTCCAAACCGACAAAGATGATAGCCGATCGCAATCGGGTTTTTTGTTTATGTTAAATGGTGGAGCTGTAAGCTGGAAAAGTTCCAAGCAAAGTACAACCGCTGATTCTACAACAGAAGCTGAGTATATTGCTGCATCGGATGCTGCAAAGGAAGCTGTTTGGATTAAGAAGTTCATAACTGAACTTGAAGTGGTTCCTAGTATTGCCAATCCAATAGACATTTATTGCGACAATAATGGTGCTATTGCTCAAGCAAAGGAACCAAGAGCACATCAGAAATCCAAACACATACTTAGGCGTTTTCATATCATTCGAGATCGTTGATAGGGGAGACGTAAATATATGCAGAGTACCTACTGATGACAATATTGCGGACCCGCTAACAAAGGGACTTCCACAAGCTAAACATGATGGTCATGTTAGGTCCATGGGTATTAGATACATGGGAGATTGGGCCTAGGGCAAGTGGGAGATTGTTGGTAGTGGTGCCCTAGGCACGTTTAATAAACGTTGTAATTGTTATCATTTATTTCATATCAATAAAGAGATGTTTTGATTATTATTGTTGTTCATGTTTACTTATAATAATACCCGTCCCTAGTACTTATTAAGCACTAGTATAAAGGCTAAATGATCATGAGATGATCATGTTAGATTTATGGGTACTTGTTTGGAACAAGGTACTGGACATGACCCGCTGTATGAGATTTATGTCATGGTCTATGTCGTACATATATCTCATATTAGTTATGTCATTCGAATCCTTAGACATGAAGTTATTATGGTCTTCCACTTGATGAACATTGTGTTTGACATATTCAAACGCTACCTTAACACGGTAGTTATGAAGGGTATGATTGGCATATTCGGATTCCCGTTGGGAAGAATAATAAGCTAAATGGATTTGTCCCTCCACGGAGAGATGTCAAGCTTGGGCCCCTCGAAGGAATGATGTTGATGAAATGTTCGGCCGGACTCAAATGGATTGATTGGATCAATAGCATTTAAATTATCAACATATTCAGAATCGAGAAAGTATTGAACCAAAACAAGTTGACTGTTTGACCATGACTTGTGTTCAATGACATCGTGGACAAAAGGATTGTGACATATTCTAAAGGAATGAGAACTTGTATCTAGTTATACTATTTGGGTAGGTATGACGGTTTGCTAGAACCTAATCATATCTTATGGGATCATGTTTGAGCCCATTGCCAACTTAGTATAATCCTAGAGGGTCACACACAATAGAACGAATCTTAAATAAGATGACTATATTGGCATTTAGGGTCGGAGGACCTCCAAGGAATTTTTGGAAATATTCTGGGCCTCCTGGTCAACCAAGCGGGCGCCTGAATGAAGTCTGGAAGACCTGGACCTTCTGTTCAAATGAGCGGGCGCCTGGGTTGGACCAGGCGGGCGCCCGGTATGCCGACAGGAAAATTCCTAATTCGATTAGGAATGGTTTTTGGCACAAGTTACCTATTTGGAATAGGTCTTAATTGTGTATAAAAACCCCAATTCGGCCAGACCATATTGACTAGTGCTTTTGTGAGTCTCAAAGAGTTTGAGAGAGATTTTATTTTGTTCTAAGATATCATTGATTGAGGAACAAAATAATTCACAAATAAATTCCATATAGTTCTTTATTAAATTGTGAAAGTGTGTTTCATAATATTAGTCTAGCAACCAAGATCAAAGAAGCTCCTTTGA
>JAOWBW010001270.1:20000-43125 GCA_026119855.1 Campanula takesimana
GTATATGGGTAACTAAACAGAAAACAAGTTACTATATCCGGCCCAAAAGATAGTCCTCATTTAACTTTTATTAATAAAATGGATTTATTTTAATTAAATATTAATAATAATTTAATTATCTTATGAAATCCTAAAAAAAAATTGGTGAACTACTTATGAATTTGTTAATAATCGTTAGCATGATTAGAATGACACTAATGTTTGGTCAGATTACATTTGTGTTTCACCAAAGAAAGCCGAATAAAATTATTTTTCGGGAAAGGATGGAGTCTTATTGAGTAAAGATACTATCTTGATCTTATAATAAATATCACATTTGTTATTTGATTTGTTTTATAATATATTTAATTAAAATTTATTTATGTTGATCATCAAACAATATTTTGTGTTAAAATAATTGGATCGATTAATGTGATCTTATAATGATGCCTAACTGAACAAGTAGAGAGTATTATAAAAATTTATTAATCACAATTAGTACACTTTTACTTGGACGGCCAGTATAACAATTATAAACCATAGACCAAACAAAGGACTTGTATGAAAAATAAAGGTTGCGTTTGATGCATCAAGCACTGGATGTTTGATTCTTAATAGAATGTAGAGTAATTTTGAGGTAGGATGCATTTAATCACATGGAGCGCTAGATGTCTAGTGTTGAGTGAGGCTCTTATTCGTTAAGCAAGGATAATGATTCTCAATCATTAAGAGAGTGTTGGCCATATTCATGTTGGATGAAAGAATTAAATCATTGCATCCTACTTCCAAATTACCCTACATTCTATTAAGTATCAAGCATCAAGTGCTTGATGCATCAAACGCAACCTAAGTCTATCCGACCATATTTCATTTTACATTTTCTGTGCCACCCTGAAAAACGCAACAAATTAAGGAGAAGTACATAATATTAAATTGTTATGAGCTGGGCCAGATCCATGCCTATAGGTGCGGTTGCAAGTTCATCCGGTAAAATTCTAGCTCTATTTTTTTTTTTTTTTTTTAAATCCATATGAGTAGGTTTTGGGAGAAACTAGTTTATCCATAAATTATAAAAAGTCCACTTTTTAACCTTTCAACCCTGAACCTTAAACCATAAATCTTAAACCTTACACCCTATAAAAACATGACTTTTTATAACTTATGGAGAAGCTATAGTTTCCCAAAAAAAATAAATTGTATCAATATTATTTCGAATATTTACATTGAACCTGCACTAGTGACAAATAAAACTTTGTAGCTTAGTGTTATAGTGCTAGGTGTGTTTAGCCTTGTGGTCTTGAGTTCAACTCTCATTATCAACATTTAATTATTTTTGTTCTTGATTATCAACAAGGAGTTTATTGCAAAAGTGACACGCGTACTTTGTGTAATATATCAATTTGACTCACGTACTTTGGAAAACATCAAATGTGGGTTGCGTACTTGATGTTTTGAAAATTTGATACCACTTTTTTAACACCCGTTAAAAACATAACGAAACCCTCCAAAAAAAACTTTTCATCCGTCAATTTTTGGTAACATGTGTTTATAAATTTTTTTGATACCACTGCTTTCCTTCCATGGCTTTTATAAACAGCATCTCACCTCAAGCCTTCCGTTCTCTCTCCAATAAACCCCTCAAAGACGCCAACCCAAACACTAGACCCATTCTCAAATCCTTCCTACCCACTTCCCATCACCCCCAAATTCTCTTCAGACCCAAACACAAAGACCCCCTCACCGTCGTCAGGTCGCTCTCCCCAAAGGACCTCGACGTTATTCCGGTACAGAGCAGTGACTGTACGGACCATCAGAACGGATTGGTGAGTGGGATTGAGCGGGAGGGTGGATCTCGAGAGGAAATTGTGAATCAGTTGGTGAGTAGGTTTAGAAATGAAGGGAGGTTGTCGTTTGAAGGCGCCGGCGGGTTCTCGTCGGCGTCGGCTTCTGGAAGTGGATAGGAGAAGGTTGATGAAAGCAAATTAATTTATAGAGCTATTAATGCTACTATCGTAAGTCGAGTAGAAATGAGAGTAACAAGAGCCGACGTCTTCATTCTCGGCGTCCGAGAAACAGACGTTGTCTTCGATGTGGGCGACGGCGTGCTTGGCGGTGGATGAGGAAGGGGAAGAAACCATTTAAGAAGCTGCACCCCGATCCTTAGACAGGAATCTTTCTTCGGCGACGACCGTCCTCCATCTTCCTATTTCCATCTTCGTTGCTCAGCCACAATATTACCGAGTCACAGATTTCGGTTTCGATTAATTTTAGTTTTGATTTCAGATTTTGATTTTTTCTTTGAATTTTCAGATTTTTAAATTGGTTTTTGAATGTGGTGTTGGTTGAATCTTGAATGTATATGGAAGTCCTAAACCTTATATTTGGAACAAATTGATGAATAATTCAAGTTTCTTGGAGGATTTCAAATGATTCACCTGGGTTGATGAGGAGATAGGTTTATTTCTTGAATTCGGTGTTGGTGGCATTGGTTAATAAAGTAACGCGGGTTAGAAAAAAATAACACATGTTACAAAAAATTGACGGATGAAAAGTTTTTTGGAGGGTTTCGTTATGTTTTTAACGGGTGTTAAAAAAGTGGTATCAAAATTTTCAAAACATCAAGTACGCAACCCACCTTTGATGTTTCCAAAGTACGCGAGTCAAATTGATATATTACACAAAGTACGCGTGTCACTTTTGCAATAAACTCTATCAACAAGTGATAAAGTACATATTTGCATCATTTACCTTAGTTTTAATTATTGTTTTATTATTTTATACACCTTCCGTTCCGATTTAAAGTTTTTAGTTTGACTTTACACTCTTATTAAGAAACTAATGAAAAACCAATACAAATGTCAGCAAAAGTAGGGAGTTAAGTATATAATTATCCAAAACACAATTCATAAAGCAAATAGGTGAAAAATGTAAGGTAAATAACGGTTTGTTTTGTAATTAAATAAACTTTATGAGGACAAATTGTCCAAAATACTGTTCAAATTTTGTCATTTATTGAATATAACAACTAAATATCTTAAACTGAGACGAACCGAAAAAAAAAAAAAAAAAAAAAAAAAAAGGAAGGGAATGGCATTATTTCATTGATATTTTTGTGAAACATGGATTCAAAAGAGTTTTGCGCACAAATGGGCATGGGACAAGGCTTAAGAAGTACTCCCTCCCGTCGTCTCTTTTTAATTTACAAAAATTGAAAAGATGATGTGTTGTGAGTGTAGATAGTTGAGTGAGAGTGAGAAAGTGGGGTATAGAATAATAAGTGGATATTTGTTGTGAGTATGACAAGTGGGTTCCACTATTTAACAAGTATAAAAACATTTCTGTTTTGAGACTTTGTAGATTAAAGTGGGACAATCAAAATGACATTTTTGTAGATTAAAGAGGGATGAAAAAAGTACATTGGACACTAATGGGTGATTGCGGAAGTGAGCACAATGTACAAAGGCCTCAAGACCAAAGTCGAAGCTGTTGTTCAAAAATTACTCTGGCACGGCCAAAAATTAACCCACGTCTGATGTAGGGAAGATTACAATCAGAGAATACACGTAGCGGAATTTAACAAACAAATCCTTGAATCAAGGACAAATTCTCACGCGAGAATTGAATGATTCAAGGCGAATAAAATTAAATCCTCGCAAGAGAATTCAATAGTACTCGAGTAAGTAACAGTACGGATTATTCCTCGCAAAAGGATATAATTCCAGCAATCAATCGAAAAAGATTGATGTGGCAAGTCAATGAATGACTTAGGTTTCTTAGGAACAAGAAATCAGAACTCTCAAGGAATTAAGTTTTAATTCATCAAAAGTTGTTAAAAAAAAAAACATAACCCTACAAAGTATTTATAGGTTTCAGCAATAACTAGAAAACCTAGAACAAAAAGGAAATACTTAAAAGAAATCTGTTTCTAAAAAGGGATCGTAATCAGGATCGTAGAGGACAAGTCGTCCTCTATGGAACGTGGCCATCATTGTCACGTGCTACATCATGCTCCCCCACTTTAAACGGATTCTCCCCCGAATCCGTGTCCGCATAAAGAGGATCATCCGGATAGAATTTGACCAAGTCGGAGACATTAAAAGTAAGGGAAATATTCCACCCATTTGGTAACTCCACCACATAAGCATTGTCGTTGATCTTCTTCACGATCTTGCATGGACCAATCTTCTTGGGATGAAGTTTGCTATACGTACCCTGAGGAAATCGCTCCTTTCGCAAGTGAACCATAACGATATCCCCAACAGAAAACACCTGTACCCGACGGCATCCTCCTTGTATTTTGCATTGGCTGCTGCTATGTTCTTCGTAACCTCCCTTTTCACTTCATCAAACTTCTACGCCATATGCTCTGCAGCAATGCTATATCCTGGTAGCTTGGGAAGAGGAACCAAGTCAAGAGTATGAGAGGGAGGTCGTTGGTAGACAATTTCAAAAGGAGTCTTCCGGGTAGTGCGATTGGTGATGTTGTTGAAGGTGAACTCCACAGTTTCCAATACTAAGTCCCACTTCTTTGGAGTCTCACTACATAGACAACGGATCATATTGCCTAAAGAACGATTAACCACCTCCGTCTGTCCATCGGTTTGGGGATGAAAAGCACTACTAAACTGCAATTCCGTTCGAAATAAACCCCATAAAGTCCGCCAAAAATGGCTCAAGAATTTCGTGTCGCGGTCAGAAATGATTGACTTAGGAACACCATGTAAACGCACCACCTCCTTGAAGAATAAAACCGCATTATGACAAGCATCCGAAGTTTTGCGACAAGGAATAAAATGCGCCATTTTTGAAAAACGATCCACTACAACAAAGACCGAATCATTACCACGTTGTGTACGAGGCAGTCCAAGCACAAAGTCCATAGAAATATCCTCCCAAGGGCCCTCAGGAATAGGCAAGGGAGTATACAAACCCGTATTCTGCGCATGACCCTTGTTCAATTGACACACCATGCACTTTTTCACAAACGCATAAGTATCCTTCCATAGTTGTGGCCAAAAATACTTCTTGGTTACCAACTCAACAGTCTTATCCCGACCACAATGGCCATCTTTATGAAGGTCATGAATAAGACTCTCACGAACCGACCCATGAGGAATGCATAATCTATCCAAATAAAATAAATACCCATCATGAAGTAGAAATGGTCCATTGACAAGACCATCCCGACATCGAGCCCAAGCATCCGCAAAATCAGGATCCGTTTCATATAAATCCTTCAAACAGTCAAAACCTACCACAATATTATACATGGTTACCAACAAACACGCCCGATGACTCAAAGCATCTGCGACTTTGTTATTTGCGCCACTTTTGTGGTGAATCACAAAAGTAAACTGCTGCAAATAAGCCACCCATCGAGCATGCATACGATTCAAAGAGCGCTGACCATTCATATATTTCAAAGCCTCATGATCAGTGTGTAGAATAAACTCATGATGTAGTAAATATTGCTCCCAATGTTTAATCGCCTGGACCACTGCATAAAATTCAAGTTCATACACTGTCCACTTGCGCTTTGACTCCTCCAATTTTTGACTCATAAAAGCGACTGGGCGCTTTTCTTGAGTCAAAACAGCCCCAATGCCAATAACAGAGGCATCCATCTCTAGCATAAAGGGCTTAGTAAAATCCGGTAAGACTAGCAGTGGAGCGCTAGTCAATTTTTCCTTGATCAAGGAAAAAGCATAGGAAGCCTCATCAATCCAATGAAATTTCCCCTTTTTCATACATTCAGTAATAGGAGCCATAATAGTACTAAAATTTCGAATAAATCGACGATAAAAAGTAGCAAGACCGTGAAAACTCTGTACTTTGGTAACAGTTGTAGGAGAAGGCCAATCCCGAATTGCTCGAATTTTATCCTCATCCACATGAATTCCATCCTCTGAAATGACGTATCCCAAGAATAGTAATTTGCGAAGCATAAAACTGCTTTTCTTGAGATTGATGTACAATTCGTTCTCTTTTAAATCTTGTAACATTGCCTTGACATGATCGATGTGCTCCTCCTCAGTCTTGCTAAAAATCAAAATGTCATCAAAATAAACCACCAAGAACTTCCCATTGAAAGGTTTAAGAACTTGATTCATTAGACGCATAAAAGTACTAGGAGCGTTAGACAAACCAAAAGGCATAACCAACCATTCATACAATCCCTCCTTCGTCTTAAAAGCTGTTTTCCATTCATCACCCGGTCGAACACGAACCTGATGGTACCCACTTCGTAAGTCAATCTTAGAGAACACCTTGGCACCTTGCAGCATATCCAACATATCGTCAAGAAGAGGGATAGGAAATCTATACTTGACAGTGATTTTGTTGATGGATCTACTATCAATACACATGCGCCAAGTTCCATCCTTTTTAGGCACAAGAAGAGCAGGGACCGCGCAAGGACTTAAACTTTCCTGAATATATCCTTTCGTCAACAAATCTTCTACTTGTTCCTTCAAAATTCATGTTCAGCAGGACTCATACGATAATGTGCAAGATTGGGAAGAGAAGCGCCCGACACCAAATCAATGTGGTGTTGAATATTACGTAGAGGAGGTAATCCTGGTGGTAACTCCTCGGGCATAATGGACTTGTATGAATTTAATACGGATTGTAGAGAGGCAGGGACCATACTAACACCTCCCACAAATCCTTTATCAACCACCGCATATACACAAGGAGCATCACCAAGATTTTTCATAAATTCAGAAAAAGTGCATAATGAAATAAGGGGTTTAGGTTTGTCCACAACAGAGGAACTCTTATCCCTCAAAGGACACAAGTGAAAATGTGCACCATTCTATTTAAAAGTAAGAATATTATCCCTCCCCTTATGCATAACATCAAGATCAAATTGCCATGGTCTACCCAGTAATAACTCACATGCGGTCATATCAACAATATCACATAAAATCATATCTTCATAACGACCTATAGAAAAAGGAACCCAACATTGCTCGTGTACCTTGATAGTTCCGGCTGCATTAATCCAACACACTGTGTAAGGATTAGAATGATTCTGAACCGTAAGTTTCAAACTTTGCACCAAGCTACGAGCCACCAGATTTTCGCTGCTTCCGCTATCAACAATAACACTCACTTTAGTATCCTTGATCACCCCTCTGGTACGAAAAATCCGATGTCTCTCTGGGTCATCATTGACAATAGGAGTAGATAACATGAGGCGACTAACCACCAGGGAATGGTGTTGCCCTTCATCCTCATCGTCACTATTAGGATCATCCCAAACATTCTCACAGTCATCTGCCTCGTCCTCCTCATCGTCATCATCTCCAACAACTAAATTAACCTTCCTGTTGGGTGGAGCATCACGAGTTGGGAAATTATTAGAAAGACATCCTGTTTGGTGGCAACGGAAACACTTTCTACCGTAAGACTTTGCATACGGGTTAGGGGTTTGACGCCCAACATTAGAATCCCTTGTTGCCATAGACGAGTTGCCTCCTGTTGCAGGAAGTGTTCTTACGTCTGCTACCTCCTTAGATGTAGTATACTGTACCTTGTCTTGAATCGAGGAGGCTTTAGAAAATGCCTGTCCCGCATTACCCATAGAAGAGGAATCGCCAGAACATTTGTAGGATGAAAAAGACTGCTGTCGTTCTACTTTGTGAGCCCTTGAAATAGCATCTGACAGAGAATGAGAAGTAAAAAGCTCGACTTGATTACGAATAGAAACACGGAGACCATTAATAAATCTTGCTATTTGTTTCTCTTCTGTCTCTTGCATATCCACCCGAGCAGATTGGGAATAAGAATCCTTAGTATAGTCATCGACAGGTCGATTCCCATGCCGGCAAGCCAACAATTTTAGGTACAGCTGCTGTTCATGATCTTCAGGAAGATACTGTCTCCGCAACTCATACTTCATAATATCCCATCTATCGATTGGCTGGCGATTAGCATGCTGACGTTGTCGATTTAAATTAGTCCACCATGCAGAAGCGCCTCCTTTTAGTTTATAAGCAATGTAAGGAACTTTCCTCTCATCCTCGACCTTCATCAAAGTGAAAAATTTTTCAACCTCTGCCAACTAGTCGGTGAAATCTTCAATACCCAATTCACCAGAAAAGGCAGGAATATCCGCCCTAATTTTGGGGCGGTGTTCGATAGCACGAACCGCCTCTTCGCTTGCTTCCCTAGCAACTGGTTCCACCCGGATAGCTCTATCTCTGTCATTATTATTACGATTGACCACCATGCGAGTCAACGTCTCCAATAATTCGCCATGACGATTATCAGTGCGTTCATCCTGTCGATCCATCTTGGTGCCTAATTGTGCCATGGTATTGTTTAGATTTGTCACGCTAGCGGCCAGAGAAGCAAGAAGTGTCTGTGTATCGTTATCGCCATTGTTCGCCATGATGTAGCATGTGACAATGATGGCCACGTTCCATAGAGGACGACTTGTCCTCTACGATCCTGATTACGATTCCTTTTTAGAAACAAATTTCTTTTAAGTATTTCCTTTTCCTTTTTGTTCTAGGTTTTCTAGTTATTGCTGAAACCTATAAATACTTTGTAGGGTTATGTTTTTTTAACAACTTTTGATGAATTAAAACTTAATTCCTTGAGAGTTCTGATTTCTTGTTCCTAAGAAACCTAAGTCATTCATTGACTTGCCACATCAATCTTTTTCGATTGATTGCTGGAATTATATCCTTTTGCGAGGAATAATCCGTACTGTTACTTACTCGAGTACTATTGAATTCTCTTGCGAGGATTTAATTTTATTCGCCTTGAATCATTCAATTATCGCGTGAGAATTTGTCCTTGATTCAAGGATTTGTTTGTTAATTTCCGCTACGTGTATTCTCTGATTGTAGTCTTCCCTACATCAACGTCCCAATTCAAATGGCACAACCTTGCCATGTTTAGGCGCACGCCGACTGTGCCAACATGGTTGTTCAGACTAGGCGCTTTTTTGAAGAGTTTTCTCGATCAGTTTTGACTCTTGGCTAAAATGCCTATATATATAAAAACCATTGTATACAGCAGATTTGGAGATTCATAAATACTCATAAACATTGTAATTCTACTCTAATGGAGGATTCATTAAAGTGTTCTTGTACACTTGAAGATCAAAGTTTATGAAAGTTGGAGGTTTCTTATCAATATTTTTTCTCTTCTACAATTGCCAAGACTAAGTATCTCTTTATTATATTTCTTTTTTTCATAACTTATTCTTGTTTAACTGTTGTTCGAATGTCAATGGCTAGTGAGTAATCCTTCATTTTCTTGAGGTTGGAAATTCGAGCAATCATGTAATTCATTCATGTAAATCATGCATCCTCTCATTTCCACCATGTCTTAATCAATCATTTTCTTATTGTTTTGATGCCTTCTTATAGGATACGTCCATATTTGTATGATCCTATTTAATTAAGAGAAATAATTATCTATAAATCTTAATTAACGGGACCATATGTATTGAACTAAACTCAATTAATCATGAGAGTAGCATACTTTTCCACGGATGATCCTGTATTGGAAAATACATGAATTTCACATAAAACATACTCCCTCCCTCTGTTTCAAGTAAGTTGCAACATTAGTTTTGAAGTTGGAAATTAAGGATATTAATTATTAATAATGAAAGGTAGTGAGGAAGATGGAGAATAGGGAGAATTAGTGGGGAAGGAAGGGGAAGGAAAGAGAATGAGTGTTTGGGAGGAAGAGAGATAATGAGTGGAATATTATAAAAGTAATAAAAACCTTCAATTTTTAGATTGTTGCAACTTAAGTGAAATGCTCTAAATGGCGAAATGTTGCAACTTAGTCGGAAAAGTGAGAGTAATGACTTTTGACTAGTGTATGGAGCCATCTATAGAAGACCGTGCTAGTTTAAAATACATGTGTTATATGTTGATCATGAGAAAAGTTAGCATAACTTAGCATATTATCATTGATTTATGACATGGATTTTATTTTTAAAAACATAATTATGTTAATTTCATATTGTGTGAATCCCGACCCTGAAATTACTTTTATCAAAAATTCAATCCAGGTTAAAGTAATTTTAGATTGTTAATAGAATTTTATCAAAACAACTATTCCCCAAATTGACCAAATCTTATTATTATCATCTATCTCAATTTAAGCAACATTAATCAAGTAGAAACATCGTGGGATTCGACTAGCATTTGTCCTTTCTATACTATATCTACGTCGTGCACTTGTGGTTTTAAATAGAGATTTGACTAGCATTTGTTTTTTCTATACTATATCTACATCGTGCACTTATGGTTTTAAATATGCTGTTAGGTTTAGGCTTTTCCCTTAGATTAAAAAAATATTATTAAGTTTTCATTTCGAATTTGTAATTTTAAGTGAGACACCTAAAATGACAGATTTTGTTATTTCAAATGGAAATGGGACGACATACAGGGAATTCGAACTGCTGCACCGAGCAGTTAGCTCCACCCAATGGTTCCGATTGGAGCCATCTCATTTTAGCTCCACCCAACGGATGAGATGTAGCCGAGCTCGGTGGGACCCACAAAAAATTGAAAATTGGATAAGAAATCATTACAACTAGCTCATCCTATAGTGTTGGGACCAAGCTTTTTTATGAATTGGACCCTAGATTTCACCAGATTGTGAGGCTTGATTTGAACGTTAATTTTTTTTTTATGCTTTCAAATTAACTATTGAAATTAATATAATTGAAATGAGTTTCATATGAACCCTATAGACTTTGTCTTTAATAAATATATAAAAAAATGAGTGAGTTCCAAATTCTTATGAAACTAGTGTGTAAACAAAATTGGGTTGAAGTGTCCAACTATGTGGCTAACTAGACCAGACAATAGCGATGTTGTGTGGATATAGTACTATATGTATATATTGACGTGAAGAATGTGAATGACAGAAGAAAAGGTAGAGAATCAAAGGGTGAAAAATAGTACTTTTCCGAATCAAAATGCGAGTTTATTGCAAAAGTGACATCGTATTTTGTGCACTATATCAATTTGACTCGCGTACTATGGAAACATCAAATGTGGGTTGCGTACTTATAATTTTAAAAATTTTGAAACCACTTTTTTAACACCAGTTAAAAAACATAACGAAACGCTCCAAAAAGCTACTCAACCGTTAATTTTTTATAACCTACGTTATTTTTTTAACACGGGTGAGAAACAGCCATCGTCTCTCTCTATGCTTCCTCCCGTACTCCCATTTCCTCCGCCATAAAAAAAAAATTGACAAAAATCAATTCAAATCAAAACGCCCCAATAAAAAAATCAAATTAAAAAAATCAAAATGAATGTCGGTGGAGGAAATGGTGGTGGCGATGAGTCTTCCGCCTTGGCACAGTGGACGTTCGCCGTCTCCGGATGGTACCAATATTTCCTCGACAAATCGACGCCTCTCGTCCTTTACAGGTGGAACGCCTTCGCCGCCGTCGCCCTCATTTACGCCATCCGCGTCTACTTTGTTCAAGGATACTTAATAATCGCATATGGCCTAGGAATCTACATCCTCCAGCTCTTCCTAGCTTTCCTTTCCCCTCAGGTTGATCCCGAGATCCAAGACCTTGCCGATGGTCCTTCTCTTCCTACTCGTGGATCTGAGGAATTCTGGCCTTTTGTTCGCCGCCTTCCTGAATTCAAGTTCTGGTTCGTCTTCTTCTTTTCCCTAAATCAAGCATTCAAATCGGAAGTCAGATCTCGGTTCCATTATTGAGTCTACTCATATCTGGGTTTTTCGAATTTTTGAATGATTAACCCAGATTTTATGGGTGATTGTGGCAATGGTGTTAGTGAGATGGTGGCGAGGTTATGCTGATGGTGGGTGGCTGGTGGTGTTAATGGTGGGTGGTAGGTGGTGGCGGTGTTAATGGTGGTGAGGCGGCGAATCTGGAGCGGACTCACCGGCAGATGGTAGGGATGGCCGGAAAAAGGCCTCCGGTGACAATTTTTGCTGGAGAAGAAAGGGGGTGGTGGGGTTAGGGTTAGGAGAGGAAGAAGGATTTAGTCTGTGTGTGTATTAGAGAGAGAAAGAGAGATTGATGCTATGGGGGTAGTTTTGTCATTTAGGGAGTTTTAATTGAAATTTTGATGAGTCAAAATTGGTCTTAAGTAATGTCTGTTAAAAAATTAACGTAGTTACAAAAAATTGACGGATGGATAGTTTTTTTTATTATCCCGTTATATTTTTAACGAGCATTTAAAAAGTGTATCAAAATTTTTAAAATCATAAGTACGCAACCCACATTTGATGTTTTCAAAGTACGCGAGTCAAATTGATATGTTACACACAGTACGCATGTCACTTTTGCAATAAACTCATCAAAATGCTGGATTTCAAAGTTGGCTTCCAAACCTGAATGAGAGAGAGAGAGAGAGAGACTACTTCCGTCTCATTCGAATTAGGAAAAAAAAATATTTTTGGTGTCCCAATCGAATTACGACAACACAAAAATGAAAGTGTTTTATTTAATGAGACTCACATTCACACTCACAACAACTTTCCACTCATTATTCTCTACCCCACTTTCTCTCTCCTACTTTAGTTTTTATACTCACAACGCTTACTCTACTAACACTTTTTTCTTAAGCCCCGTGCTCAATCCAAAAATCCTAATTTGGGTGGGACGGAGGGAGTGCATGGTTATTGGGATGGGTTTGGTTTAGGACAAATGGAATGGAATGACTTTGGAGCTTGACTATGCTTTTCTTGGCCAAGAAGTACTTTGTACTTGTAAGAGTAGTAACATCCTCTTTTAAATAGTAACAACCTTTACTTCCCCTTTATCCCTTACAGAAAATAATACGCTCCCGTCCCAATATCTCCAAAATATAATTTATAATTTAGTTTTGATCAAAGGTGAATTTAAATTATTTTCTTAACATTCATTTTGCTATGAAAAAATAAAATATTAATAATTATATTTATAATAATAGTTATATAGCCCGTGACGAGAAATCAATAACACATGAACTAATAAACAATTTAAAAGTAAATATCAATGAACTAAGTCAAAATGTTATCCACTACTATATAATACAAGTGAGATTTCTCTAACCATCATGCTTTAGCCTGGTGGCCAGAGCTCATGGCTTCCAACCTGGAGGTCATGGGTTCGATCCCCCCTCCCCCAGAAGTTAGAGAGAAGTTTTTCTCTCCCTAGGATTTGTCTCCTAGGCGCTTCTGCTGATGATTATGTATTGAGTTCAACTATGAATTAAATTTGATTTTTTTTTTTTTTTTTAAAAAAAGTGAGATTTCTCTAACAAAATCTAGTGTCAAAAGCACGAGCAACATATAAAAATAAGAGTAAACTACCAAATTGAACTGTGTATTATTCCAGATTTTCACTTTGACCTGCGTACAATCAAAACAACAACATTAACATGCGTACTATTGATAAATTAACAAAAATAACCAAAATCATTACGAGTGTTAATAAATGTTAACTGGCGTTAGTAATTTAACAGAAATTATTACCAAACTTTTCAATTTTCCCCCATAGCAAAACAAACTCCTAACCTGCTCAAATTTCACCACCCAAATCATTTTGACCAAGCCTTTCATAGGGAAAACCCTTATTCCAACATGGAAGAAAATTCTAGGAGTCGTTCTTATGTAGAACGCGTTCTACACTAGCGTTAGTGTAGAACGTGTTCCTACATAAAAACGACTCCGCTCATTATACACCGGGCTTATTATATTGGCCGGTAGATCCAGACGTCGTCGCTCATATGGAAGAAAATCTGAAAATTTGTATGCATGTTTCATCAATTGAGTCACTTAGATCAACTTTTAATGGATTAATCGATCACCAGTCATATAAAATTAAAGAAAGGCAAACTTTGATCAAGGCCAAGGCAGACAAACAAAGGCAAGACAATAACTTAGGCAAGGCATAAATTAAATCAATAACAGGCATATACAAATAAATGAGAAGGCATAAAAAATGAAAGACAAGGCTGGCATTCATCAAGTATAATGTAGACAAACAAAGGCAAGGCAAAACATAAAAGCAAGCATAACTAACAATAACAACATGCATATTAAAATGAATGAGAAGGCATAAAAAATACATAGACTAAGGCATACAAACAATGGGAAGGCATAAATCAAATTGATAACAGGCATATTTAAATGAATGGGAATGCATAAAAATGAATGGGGAGGCAGGCATTTGATCAAGGCCATGACAGACAAACAAAGGCAAGAAAACGACTTAGGCAAGGCATACAAAAATGAATGAGAAGGCATATTAAAATGAATGAGAATGCATAAAAAAATACATAGACAAAGGCATACAAACAATGGGAAGGCATAAATCAAATTGATAACATGCATATTTAAATGAATGGGAAGGCATAAAAATGAATGGGGAGGCAGACATTTGATCAAGGCCATGGCAGACAAACAAAAGCAAGGCAACGACTTAGGCAAGGCATACAAAAATGAATGAGAAGGGAAAAAAAATAATGAAAGACAAGGCATAAAAATTGAAGACAATGCATACAAAACAAATTTGAGGTTATTTTGAACCGGTTGTTCCTTCATTAACCGGTTAATGAGCCGCGTGTTTTTATGCGTTCTACTAATATTTACAAGTTCGCTATCGCTCAATTTAAAAACACGTTTTACACTAAGTTAGTGTAAAACAAGTTTTTTCCCAAGATTTTGTGTTCTAGGAGGAGAGGGTAGTCGGGTAGTGGTCGGTGGGAATAGAGTGAAGTTTGAGAAATCTATTGGGTCTAAAAAATTTATGCAGATGTAGGTCTGGGGCTGTACAGAAAAGGGGGCTCCGCTTAATGTCTAAATTAAAAAAAAATCCATTTTAGCCCTTTATATTTATGGGGTTGATTTGAATATGTTGATTGTACTGTCTGTTAAATTAGTAATAACAGTTAACTTTTATAACATTCATCAACGATTTGGGTCAATTTGATTGATTTATAAATAGAACGCAGGTTAGATTGGTTGTTTCAATAGTACGAAGGTAAATATGATAATCTTGAATAGTACGCGGGTCACTTTGGTAGTTTACTCCATATAAAAACAAAAAATCTTGATACGAAGAAAAAAACAATCTAGTGAAGCTTACTTATAATAGGTAGGCAAACTCATTTTTCCATTCTTAACCGATGTAAAATTATTATATTCATCTTTCTAATCGATATGGGGTTTAATAATCCTTCCAAACCAAAATAAAATCTAAGTGATTTAATCAAATTCCTAACATATCTCACATTGGAAAGCCATCAATTTTCCATTTAAGTCCGTTTCAAAATAAAAATATTTTTAAATTATAGAAAAATTTAATACAATTTATTATTATATAAATAGGTAAAACATAATTTTTGAAAATATTTATTAGTCAACCTTGACATTTACTTAAAATTGAGGGAGTATAAGTTCAAAAAATGAATAGTAAAAATCTAAACAAGACCATACTATACTTATCAAGAAAAATCTATATACTCCCTCCGTCCCAGCAGAAGTGTCACCAATTTTTGGGACACGGGGATTAAGAAAAGGTAGTAGGTGTGTGGTAAAAAATGAAGAAAGAAATTAGTAGGGTAAATAGTAGTGTTGGTTGAATAAAATGAGTGGTGGAAAATGAAGAGAGAGAATGAGTGGGGTTAAATGGTGGGGTTGATTGAATATAAATATAATAAAACATTTTCATTTTGGGTAGTGACACTTGTGCTGGAACGGACCAAAAGGGAAATAAGTGACACTTCTGCTGGGACGGAGGGAGTATATATTAAAAGTCGACGCGGAGGTATACGAATTCGTCATGTGGACAGTTTAGGCTAAAGTATGCTTTTGGTGAAGCCATGTCATCACCATTCTTATTGATAAGTGACTCTTGATATTCTTATTATTAGCTAATAATATTAGTTAATAATAATAGTTATTATATAAGTTAACTATTACTATTAATAGTATTAGTTAACTATAAGTTAGTATATAAGTTAACTATTACTATTAATAGTTTTTAGTTAACTATAATAGTTACTATATAAGTTAACTATTACTATATATAATAGTTATTATAACTATTAATAGTCTTAGTTAACTATAATAGTTAATATATAAGTTAACTGCTACTATATATAATAGTTACTCCCTCCGTCTCGGAGTAAGAGTCTTACCCCTCATTTGCACGCTTATTAATAAATATTGGAAGTGATGTAAATGTTGTGAGTGTAAAAGTAAAGTATGAGAGAGAATGAGTGTGAGAGAAAAGTGAATTGATTGGTGTTGTGAGTATAAAAGTAAAATATGAGAGAGAATGAGTGGGGTGAATAGTAAAGATTCTTTGCCATTTTTGGAATATGACTCTTACTCTGGGACGTACCAAAATGGAAAGTAGGACTCTTACTCTGGGACGGAGGGAGTATTATATAAGTTAATAATTATTTTTTTAAAGAAATTAACCATTACTATTAATAATATTAGTAAATCATAATAGTTACTCTCTTCATTCCAAATTGAATGTCCTGTTTATACTAAATTGAATGATTTTTTGAAATTTTACATTCAAATAGTTCTGTACCTAAGATTTTTTTTCATATATCATTAGGGGTGGACTGGCATGAGACGGCCGCACGCCGTGCAACCGTTTCCCGCCAAATGTCTATTTTTTTTTTTTTTTTTTGCTCCCATTTTTTTTTCTCCTGCCATTTTTTACTCGCCAACAGAAGTAACACTTTTATACGAAGATGTAACACTTTTTATAAGGAATGTAACACTTTTTTCTCATATGTAACACTTTTTTTTTTCAAAAATTTACCACAATTTTGCTGAAAATAATTTAAAGATAACATAAGATTGACAACTAAACTAATGTAACATTTTATAATAAAGGAATGTAACATTTTTTTTCTCAATTGTACCACTTTTCTAGGGTTTTACATTCAATTGAAATGCAAAACCGATTATATACATGATTTTTTACTCATTTTTTTTTTAAATGCAACATTTAACCTATAAACTGTTACATTCATCTATATAACATATTACAATCATATATGCACTGTGTTACATTCAATTATTATTTTTTCTAACCACAAAAACTATTTATATTATTTTGCGAAACTGTTGTTACATCTTACAATAAAGTTTTACTTTTTTAAGACCAAACTATTACTTTCTTCATAAAAAAATGTTACATCTCAGGAGACGAAACACCCCAATTTTTTTGTGTGTTAAAAAATATTTAAAAAAAAAAAATCAAACCATATCATGACCTATGTAGTATTGTTCGTCTCGTTGAGACGAACACACCGATATTTTTAAATATTTTTTTCGACTTCAAAATCTCAAGATATAGCATTTTAAAGTTGTTTGGGTTTTTTTTTTAAAGCGACACGTGTCACGATCCTAGGAAGGGGGAGGCTTAATCCGACCGGTGGATGTGGCTGGCTGTAGCATGGGAGAGAAATGCGCGAAGCAGCGGAACGGTCTCACATGGTGAGACCGCCGCATATAAGTATTTGCCATATCATTATATGCATTCATTTAAGTGCAACGGTTACTAAAATATGAAGAGTCTCATTAAAATTTAATATATTTAAAATAATTATGATAAAGTGACTTTAACTTTTCCGGTATAAGAAATGTAAAGTCAAAAAAAAAAAAATTTGATTTGCTACATAAAACAAAAATGAAAAGTTTTCAAACAATTTATTTTGTTTAACTAATAAATAAAAAAGTTTATGTTGATTCAACTTTAATCCTGCAAACAAATGAAATGTCACAAAAAACATTAATCTTGATTTTAAATCCAAAGTTAGAAAATGATTTACTCTTTAATTTATCCCCCCGAAATAAAAAGAAAATTACAATGTAATTGATTATTTACATGTCTTCTTTTTTAGTTGTATTTTTGAGATACTTAAAAATTATTTTTTTTATCATAATAAAATATACTCTATTTGAGTAAATAAATAAATGACAAATTGTAAACAAATTTCCGTGCGTAGCACGGGTTTTTCCTAGTTTAAAGTACGAGTAACTCTTGTGTTCAAATCACTATTTAAATTTAAAGTGACAAGATAACAAAATAGGTTACATGCTTATGCTAGTATGGGCAGAAAAGAAAAGCCAAAACAAAAGAGCACATGAATACTCCCTCCGTCCCGCCGGAAATTGCAAAACTTACCATTTTGGGCGTCCCATAGAAATTGCAAAATCCATAAATGGAAAGTTTTTAATACTTTTTAATTATTGGATCCCACTTCTCATACTCACATCCACTAACCCACTAACTATTCTCTACCCCACTTTCTCTCTCCCACTCAACTATCAACACTCACAACACATCACCTTTTTCACTTTTTCCTTTAATTCTTGTGCCATAATTTTTTTTGAAGGGGACGGAGTGAGTATAATGAAACCAGTGCTGACAACCGACCATAACAGTAGCAGGTAAAAAACGCATGTATGTGAAAAGAGTAGATGGAAGCATCACTGACCAAATCCAACAGAGGGCTTGACTTGTCACCGGTCAGTGTCGGCGCGGCTCGGTTCAGTTGCCCTTCGTTGACGTACCGTACTATAATTGGTAAACTTTTACCCTACTAGAGTAAGTTAAACACTTCTTTATTTGGGTTTTTATTTCATTCATTGGGACCCACCCTTTCTCTGGTCGCTGTTTTTACTTTTTATCACGCTTGGGATTTCAGTTTTCTTTCCTCAAGAGAAAGGGGTTTGGACCTTAGGCCCCCTGGTTTAGATCATAAACCCATAAGAACTCAAGATCAAATCAAAATTCTAATTAACCCCACATGCTTGAAAGAACAGCTCCAACCTAAGCCCAGCCCATAACCGGTCCGGTACCCACAGCCCAGCCCGACCCGCTGCCCACCCCTCCCATTTTGAATGCTAAAAATGTAAAATGCCACTAGCAAGAGTCGAACCTGGGGCAATTCTATGGAATCTTCTCCCTAAACCACTAAACTAACAACTTTTTGTTATTAGCTTTGAATGTATAATATTACTACTAGCCAGCCAAATCTAAATTGAAAAATACAAACAGATTCTCTACTGATTAATAAAATTCTTGATTATTCTCTAAGACACTAACTTTTTGTATAAAAAATAAATAGAAAATCAAAAATATATTTAAAAAATATAAAGTATCTAAATATTTATTAGAAAAAATAAATAGAAAATCAAAATAAATTAAACTATAATAATTAGATAAATTAAAACAATTTTTAAAAGATATAACTAAATATTTTATTGAAAAAAATATGATAGACCTAAAAACTAAATTGAACTATAAGTGTATTTTTTCACAATTTCTCTTTCTTTTTTTTTTCTTTTTTTTTTTTTTTTTTGCAAAAAAAACTTTAAAAAGTCTCATATTTACCCTGATGTCTCTTGAGAATTTACAAGACTTTGATACAAATTATAAAACCTAAAAAAAATACACTTATGAGACCTTTAAAGAACTCATGAGTCTGATACGAGACCTTTGTAAATGGCTCTCATGAGTGTGATATGAGACAATTTACAAGTCTCATGATAATTTATAATACCTAAAAAATGCACTTATGAGACCTTTAAGAGACTCATGAGTCTGATATGAGACTTTTGTAGATAGACTCATGAGTCTGATATGAGACCTTTGTATATAGACTCATGAGTCTGATATGAGACAATTTACATGTCTCATAAAAATTTACAAGAATTTGATACAAATTATAAAACTTAAAAAATGCACTTATGAGACCTTTTAAAGACTCATGAGTCTGCTACGAGACCTTGTAAATAGACCCTCATAAGTCTGATATGAGACTTATTTATGTGGTAGTGGTGCCCTAGGCACGTTTAATAAACGTTGTAATTGTTATCATTTATTTCATATCAATAAAGAGATGTTTTGATTATTATTGTTGTTCATGTTTACTTATAATAATCTCCGTCCCTAGTACTTATTAAGCACTAGTATAAAGGCTAAATGATCATGGGATGATCATGTTAGATTTATGGGTACTTGTTTGGAACAAGGTACTGGACATGACCCGCTGTATGAGATTTATGTCATGGTCTATGTCGAACATATATCTCATATTAGTTATGTCATTTGAATCCTTAGACATGAAGTTATTATAGTCTTCCACTTGATGAACATTGTGTTTGACATATTCAAACGCTACCTTAACACGGTAGTTATAAAGGGTATGATTGGCATAATCGGATTCCCGTTGGAAAGAATAATAAGCTAAATGGATTTGTCCCTCCACGGAGAGATGTCAAGCTTGGGCCCCTCGAAGGAATGATGTTGATGAAATGTTCGGCCGGACTCAAATGGATTGATTGGATCAAGAGCATGCTAGGCAAGAGAGGTACAAGACCATTGTTGCATTCACTACTAGTAAAATGAATGAAGGGCAACAAGTGAGTCCTCACTTTCGTAAAATAAAAGGTTATGTAGAGCACCTTGAGAAACTTGGCTATCAATCCCATGGAGCTAGCCACGGATCTCATTCTTAATTCATTGTCTAAAGTTATAATCAGTTTGTGATGAATTATAACATGCATGGAATGGATAAGAATCTCTCTGAGTTGCATGGGATGCTCAAAACTGCAGAGATGAAAATTGTGGAGAAAGGTTTCTCCCGTGCCTCTTGGTTCATGATGGGAAGAAGGCTAGTGCCAAGGAAAGGGTAAAAAGTTGTCAAACCCAAAATAAGCAAGGCAAAGGTTGCCAAGGCCTTGAGGCAAACCCGATTCACAAAAGGATGCAATCTGTTTCCATTGTCAAGAAATTGGCATTGGAAACGTAATTGCAAGGCTTTCTTGGAAGAGCAAAAGAAGAAGAAGGGCAGCAAGGCTGCGTCGACTTCAGGTATCTATAATGATAGATATTTTTCCTTTCTACCATTGATTCCTGGGTATTGGATACCGGATGTGTTCTCACATTTGTCTAAATGTGCAGGGACTAAAGAATAGGAGACTGCTTAAAGAAGGTGAAGTAGATCTACGCGTGGGGATGGAGCAAGAGTTGCTGCATAGCCGTAGGGACTTATGAAGTCACTTTACCTTCCGATTAATTCTTGTTTTGAACAATTGTTATTATGTTCCGGATTAAGCAGAAATATTATTTCAATTTCTTGTTTGGATAATGAAGTTTTAAGTTTCTTATTGAGAATAAGAAATTTTCTATTTATTTAAATGATGTGCTTTATGGTATTGCTAATTCATTTATGGTCTTTATATCTTGGATGTCAAGAATGAAAATAATGACAATGTCTATCATGTAAATAAGAAATCTAAACCTAATGATGTAAATCATACCTATTTATGGCATTGCCGTCTCGGTCATATTAATGAGAAGCGTATCTCAAAACACCATGGGACGGACATTTGGGTTCATGTGACTTAGAGTCATATGATACTTGTAGTCGTGTCTTCTTGGAAAAATGACTAAGACACTTTTTACCAAGTGGGTGAAAGGGCAAGCGACTTATTGGGGTTGATAGATTCCGATGTATGCGGGACCATTAAGTAGCAATGCTAGGGGAGGATTTCAATACTCATAACCTTCACTGATGATTATAGTAGATTGGGTATGTTACCTAATGAAAATAAAAGTGAAGCATTTGAGATATTTAGATATTTCAAATGAAGTAGAAAAACAACTTGCAAAAGTATAAAAGCACTTCGATCAGATCGAGTGGAGAATACTTAGTCAGAATTTGATGATCATCTAAAGATTGTGGAATAGTTTCACAATTGACTCCACCTGGAACACCACAATGGAATGGTGTGTCGAGAGGAGGAATCGGACTTTGTTAGACATGTTCGATCAATGATGAGTCAAGTTGATCTTCCAATATCCTTTTGGGGTACGCCCTAGAAACCGCTGCTTTCACACTAAATCGGTTTCCAACTAAATCGGTTCAAAAGACTCCATATGAGATGTGGAGCGGAAAGAAACCTTGTCTATCTTCATGAAGATTTGGGGTTGTGAAGCTTTTGTCAAAAGACTTGTCTCATACAAACTTGCACACAAATCTGATAAATGTATTTCCGTGGGATATCCTAAGGAAACTAGAGGATATTACTTTTTACAACCGCGAGGACAACAAAGTTTTGTTGCCCGAACTGGTGTCTTTCTAGAGAAAGAGTTTCTCTCCCAAAAAATCAGTGGGAGTAAAATAAATCTTGAAGAAATTCAAGACCCAGAAAATAAATTGACCAATAGTTGAACAAGAACAAGAACCACAAGGAGTTGTGGAACCTGTTCAAATACACAAGTAACTCGCAGATCTAGTTGGTTACGATCCGAGCCCGAGAGATATGGATTTCTCGTAAAACGAATAGTAATGACGTAGAAATCATTGAGAATGATGAACCGTCAACTTACCAAGAGGCGATGTCTTCTCCTGATTCGGATAAGTGGCTTGGAGCCATGGAATCCGAATTGCAATCCATGCAAAACAATCAAGTTTGGAATTTGATTGATGCACCCGAAGGTGTAAAAACCATAGGATGCAAATGGGTCTTCAAGAAGAAGACTGGCATGGATGGGAAGGTGCATACTTACAAAAGCTAGACTTGTAGCGAAAGGTTATAGGCAAGTTCATGGTATTGACTATGATGAGACTTTTCACCCGTACAATGATCAAGTCTATAAGAATTTTGCTTGTCATTGCCGCATATCATGACTATGAAATATGGCAGATGGACGTCAAACCACTTTCTGAATGGAAAACTCCAAGAGGATGTGTATTGACACAACCAGAAGGTTTTGAACAAGATTCTAGGTATGCAATTGGCAGAAATCCATCTATGGATTGAAGCAAGCTTCTAGGAGTTGGAATCTCCGTTTGATGAATCGGTCAAAGAGTTTGGCTTCATCAGACGAAGATTGATCCTTGTGTATACAAGAAGATTAGTGGGAGCATAGTGCTATTCCTTATTTATACGTGGATGACATAGTACTCATTAGAAACGACATTCCCACACTTCAGTCTGTGAAGACTTGGTTAGGAAAGTGCTTCGCAATGAAAGATATGGGTGAAGCCGCATATATTCTTGGCATTAAGATCTATAGAGATAGATCAAGGAGGCTACTGGTTTAAGCCAAAGTACATACTTGACAAGGTCATTAGAAGATTCCGTATGGAAAATT